>JAYKAV010002662.1:2283659-2304910 GCA_035582835.1 Phoebastria nigripes | reverse complement strand
TTTTTTTTTTTTTTTTTTTCCAGTTTACCCATTTGTCATTGGGCTTTCTAAAGATGCTATAATCTTTTTTAGCTTCTCAGTGTTCTTGTGGGGAAGAAACAAGTGATATTCCCTGTAACGGTACAAGAATCCATCCAGGTGGGCAATGAGGAGGTCTGGAGTGCTGGATGGACACAGTTATCCAACAGAGCAGGTTTAAAATGCATTTAGGTTTATTTGAGCAAAAAGTCCCTTGGCATATGTAGCTGCATCTGACTTGGCATTTATTTTTTGGGTTCAGAGATCTGCTTTAAAGCTTGTGTATCACTGACACGGTTTTTGGGGATGCTGTTATATCCAGCAAGCAAACTGCGCTGGGCTCTAGGAAGGGTTTAATGAAAGGTTGGAGCACTGACCTTTTCCATGTGTATTGTTTTGGATGTGATCCTGCTGTAGAGCCTGGTGCCTGACTGCCCTGCCTTTGCAGCTGGAGTCAGGACTTTATCAGCCTAACTCAGCATTGCTTATCAAATCCCAGGACAGGAGTTCAGTTTCAGTGCCAAAAGGAGAAACACTCTTTTTTTTTTTTTTTTTTTTTTTTTTTTTTTTTCTTTTTTCTCCAGAGGAATGAAATTTGAGGGAAATGAGAGAGACTGTGGTCTTCTCCCGCTCCCCTTCCCAGGGCGTTGAACTGATGGAGGCTGGGGAGTGAGGTGGGACTCCTCCCCACGGGTCTCCTAAAAATGAATACAGAGGCAGCATCCTTTAGAAACAGATCTCTGCACCAGGCTCCTGTGTTGAAAAGAGGCGGGGGGGGAAAAGAAAGCTAAGCCTATTTGTAACAAAGCAAATAAGAAGAACTAGTATTTTATTGGGAAGGGACTGAGACATCCCTTAATTCCAATAAGCTCTTCGTCCTTTACAGTGGCAGTCAGGAAGGATCTTCCTGCCTCAAAGCTGATGCTTCCAGAAGGGTTTCCTCCACGTACAGCAGCAGTCTTTAGATTCAGAGAGGTGTTGGATCCTGCAAACGTCTTCAGCTGCGAAATGGTTATCATCCAGCTATTTTTGTAGCAGAGGGCATGTAAAAGTGGCTGTGTGGATTTGATTTGCCTGTTTTCCCTGTCAGCGTAGGTTAGGTATCTTGTCATACTCTGCAGTGGCTTTCATTAAAGTGGTTTCCAAGCAATAGCACTTCAGTGGTTTTGTTTTCTTTCTTTCTCTCCCTACTTTTGTGTCGGCACATTTCAGGTTTGAGAAGAGTCGAAGAAAGCCGGGCACGTTTTTGGTGCTTTCTCACCTAGCCTGCAAATCCTTCCCTGCAACCTGGGATTAACTCCTACCTGTGCCCCATTTTTCCAGACTCCCGAACCTTTGTGGTACCAGGCTTAAAAAAAACTAGCTGATGCTTTCTTATATGTTATGGGATAGTCTAAAAATAGTGCGCTGCCCTTTTTAACAGAAGCATGTATTATTAAAGAAAGAATGAATAGGTGACAGAACCAGAATAAAATCCCCCTTCTTCTCGCTGAAGACAAGCTTTAAAAACCTCTAAGCCAAAATATTTGACCCTCTTGAAAATGGGAGCAACTCCTCGGGAACTGCAGTGTAAACTTTGAATTTCTCAGCTTGTGGCAAGCTGGTGGTTTGCCTTTGCAAATTTAGTTCCCAGGTGATGGGTGTGGGTTTGGTTGTTTTTTTTTTTTTTTCCCCTCCAAGAGGAGCAGCAGCAGGGATGGAGCTGGAACCAGCATTTTCCTAACCACTCTGTGCCCTTGCATTTCTGCCAGGCGCTCRTAGGTGGTTTATATATAGTGATAACGGGGCCGATATTGTATTTACCTTGCCTGRGACGTAGCGGTATAAAATACTCCTAAATCGGGCTGGTAGCATCTGACACTGCACAGTCATTCACGCGGGTGCTGTGGTGTGTAAAACGATACCGTGCTGCTGCGGTAGCATCTTATATTCGCTGCTGGCACAAATGAAGCGAACAAGATGCCCTGTGTCTTTTCTTGTCTGAATGACCGGTTGGGACAAATTATTGCAGGGTTTTTATAAGCAGCAGGCTCTTCTCTTTGGCTCAGTTTTCTGTGTGTTGCTGGTTGAATAACAGTGTGTATAATAAGCAATTAATGTCTATACATTTAATTTTAAAGGACACTGTAAATAACAGGTTTTACTTCCCTCCCTCCCCCAACTGTTGCATTGAATTTCATTCCCTTTAATTATACTAACAAATGTGGAAAAAATTATAAATATTTATAGTGGACTGGGTGGCTTTATTCCATGAGCAAGTGAATGTCCCAAGGTTGATTATAATCTTCCATTCAATCACAAATCAAAAGTATCTATTATACAACTTCAAGAATGAAACTCCAAACTTCTGCCAAAGGCAGAATGAAGCTACATCAGATGTCGGCAATGTTGTTAGTACGAACCGTGGTGTGACTGGCCAATACGTTTTTGTTATCCCTGTTTCTGAGCAGCTAAAAAGTGAATTATATGGCTGTAATTCTGGTGTGACAGTGCATTTTAGATGCTGCCAATAACTAATTTTTGGAAAACAAATGTCAAGCATTGTGCTTTGACATTGACTTTGATTCAACGTGTCTTTTAGAGTTTTAATTTGTTAAAGGATATTTAGCCAGGCATATGAAATGATGGGTACACAAGTATTTTTCCTACATTTTTTTACAGTTAGTGAAAAAACCCCCTCTACTTTCAGTATTGCATTTATATCCCACGTTTCTGTCTGACAATCTGAGTTTCTTCCCGCATCTTTTCCATGCGTGCTGGTCACAGGAGAAGCCATCCTCCTGGCAGACCAGGGCGTTGCTGGAAATGCTGTATATCCATTCATCTTGAAGAGTATTAGCGGCATAACCCTTTGTATGTGCTCAAAAATTGTTTTTACTTAGTTTTCTGCCTTTTTTTCCTCACTTTGAGAAGTGCTGTGCCATTACAGAGATGGGTCTTCTCTTGCTGCAATAAGAATATATTGTTTCAAGTGGAGCCGTGGAAAGGTTGAGCGTTGATCGCTTGGTGGAAAATAAGAGCTAAAAGTTTGATGTTGTTTGAAACTGGTTAGTTTGCATCAGCATATGCCTGCTTTTGCTTTATGACTGTATGGCTGAGAAGAAAGGAAAAAAAAAAAATCTCAGCTTTCACTACTGAACATTTGATTGTCACTTTAGTGTTAGTGCTGTGGGCAGCTCTTGGCGGATTAATTCCTCAGTCCGTGTGCTTCGTGTCTGCTAAACTGCTGGGACTGCTTCTGTGGGCTCTGGTTGTGTATCTACACCGAAGAGGACCTGCCTGAGCTTTTTACAAATGAGGGGAAAAATTATATATATATGAATATATAAATAAAAATATAAAAAKAATATCAATATATATAAAAAAGCATTGCAGTTATAACCACTGAGTAATGGTCTGTTTGATTAAAATTTTCTTTATTTTCTTTTAAAGAGAAGACTTTCAAACCTTTCAGTTCTTTATTAGCTTTTCTTCTTTGTATAATCCAACCTGCTGTAAGCCAGCCAGGTAGACTTTTAATGGTACGGATTGTATTTTGTAAAGAGTCCAGCATAATAGAGTCCTAACTGGAGCCCATAATAGAATCATAGAATCGTTTAGTTTGGAAAAGACCTTTAAGATCATCAAGTCCAACCATTAACCTAGCACTGCCAAGTCCACAGCTAAACCATGTCCCTAAGTACCACATCTACGCATCTTTTAAATACCTCCAGATATGGTGACTCCACCACTTCCCTGGGCAGCCTGTTCCAATGCTTGACAACCCTTTCGGTGAAGAAGCTTTTCCTAATATCCAATCTAAACCTCCCCTGGAACAACTTGAGGCCATTTCCTCTTGTCCTATCGCTTGTTACTTGGGAGAAGAAAGCAACACCCACCTCGCTACAACCTCCTTTCAGGTAGTTGTAGAGAGCAATAAGGTCTCCCCTCAGCCTCCTGTTCTCCAGGCTAAACAACCCCAGTTCCCTCAGCCRCTCCTTATAAGACTTGCTCTCCAGACCCTTCACCAGCTTCGTTGCCCTTCTCTGGACACACTCCAGCACCTCAATGTCCTTCTTGCAGTGAGGGGCCCAAAACTGAACACAGTATTCGAGGTGCAGCCTCACCAGTGCCGAGTACAGGGGGAYGATCACTTCCCTAGTCCTGCTGGTCACACTATTTCTGATACAGGCCAGGATGCTGTTGGCCTTCTTGGCCACCTGGGCACACTGCTGGCTTATTTTCAGCTGGCTGTCAACCAACACCCCCAGGTMCTTTTCCGCCAGGCAGCTTTCCAGCCACTCTTCCCCAAGCCTGTAGCGTTGCATGGGGTTGTTGTGACCCAAGTGCAGGACCYRGCACTYRGCCTTGTTGAACCTCATACAGTTGGCCTCGGCCCATCGGTCCAGCCTGTCTGGGTCCCTCTGCAGAGCCTTCCTACCCTCGAGCAGATCAACACTCCTGCCCAACTTGGTGTCTTCTGCAAACTTACTGAGGGWKCACTCGATCCCCTCATCCAGATCATTGATAAAGCTGGATTAAACAGAACTGGCCCCAATACTGAGCCCTGGGGAACACCACTTGTGACCAGCCGCCAACTGGATTTAACTCCATTCACCACAACATAATAGAGACAATGATCATTACAGGCAATAAAAACTGGCAAATTTGCTGGAAGTGTCTTGTGATTTTATAACTTCAGATGTCTGTCTTACATTATGCTTAAATAAAAGGGTCTCAAATTAGGAATTTAAGGCTTAAATTGCACTAATATTCCCAGAAGTTTCATGGTTTTTGTTTTGACTTTGAAGAGCTGAAATAAAATCACTTAGGTTTATCACTCATCCCCCTCCCTTTTTATTATTGAAGAGGACTGAAGTGACGGTATTTTAAATGTAGTCAGATGAAATGTTAGTTATGTAACTTTTTAATAGGCGCTTTCAACTGCAAATGGCAGGTTTCAGTTGAGGCTTGAGTAGAAGACGTCAGACATAGATTTCCATCCTTTTTGTTGTTTTTTTTTTAATTTTCAGTTTTTAAAGTAAGTAGCAGTGATGGGCAAATGCTATATACTCTCCCATGTCTAGGCTCCTGGCATTTGCTCCTTTGGCCTCTCCAGCCACCAACCCTCCAGCCATTCCCTCTGCATCACCTCTGTGAACATCCCCCCCAGCCTTTCCTTCCCCCTTTCAACGTTTCCTCCATCCCCAGTATCGCATGATCTTTTTTAAGCTCCTTTTCCTCATCTTTAAAGATTCTTCGCGGCTCTCTCTCTGGTCACTTAGGTGATGTGGTGCTTTGCCGCATCACTCGGACGATGCCAGCCTTAATCATCCATTTGTCTGGCTCTCCTGCGGGCGTCCTCGGCTGCTCTTTCATGTGCTCCTTAAATGGGTCCATGAAGACGCTTCTTTTTCCTCCAAATTGTTCTTTAAGACTCCAGGGATCCTACAGAGAKTTGGTATTCACACATGCTAGGAGAAAGGCCCTTTTGATTTGCTCAGATAGATAATTTAGGGACTCGTGGAGATACAGTTCCATAGGAGGCTGAGGGTTTTAACTTTCCAAACCCCATGAATTTTAGATGGTGCCTGTGTAAAATCACATTATCTGTGTGTCTTGTTGTGGATTTGTGTTCTTATCTCTATCGCGCTCCCTTTCCATTGTTTCTTCTCAAATTAAATTGCAAATGACGGGGTGGCAGAGAGGGAGGAAGGGCAGGAACCTTTCCTTATGTGCTTGAATGGTTCCTACTACAGTGAGAGCTGGGTCCTGTTTCATACCTTTCAATACTGCTTTTTGTTGAGTGACACGCATAATTCCCCAACAGCACCATCCACTGGCACCTTCCTGGGGCTAGCTTGTGCTCCCTGGGTGGGCAGGCAGGTTTCACACATCTTTTATATAGACCACAGTGACCTTGAGATACTCAACAGCGACCYATTTTATTTGCTTGTGACCCTTTCCTAAAGTTGGAGTAAATTACTTATGTCGTGTGATTGCTGGTAAGGCTCCTGGTAGTCCAGCTCCATAAGTCAAATGAAATTGGTTGTGAAATGCTTCCCCTGTATTTTAACCTCCAGTCGTGCCACACTGGGTCCAAACGGCCACGCAGTGGTAAAGAGGACTTGTGCTCACCACGCCGGCAAGACTCGGCATGCTCTGCTGCGGGCATTTGCCATGTAGCTTTTGTCGTGTGTAATAAAAGTCATATTTACAGATCGACAGCGGACACTGTCCTGTTCCTGAATAGCGCTGATTTGTACTTCACAGCCCAGGAGGCACCCAAGTGTGTGCCGAGGGTGAGAGCGGTTGAAGCTAACCGGGAGCCAAGTGCAAGAAGGAGGGGGAGAAAGCAAGGTCCTAATTTTTCTAAAGGAAAGCATGGCTGAACACCTGCTGTTCCCCAACAGAATAATATGAATTTGCATCAAAAAGGGGTCCCAATCAGTTGTGCTGGCTGCTTTTGAGGAGAGCAGTTGTGTCTGGAGGCATTCTGTTGGGGGAGATGTCTTCCAGTGAAAGCATTTTCCACACAACGGCCGTGGGGCCCACCCCGCGGCTGGCATTTAGAGAGGGGTGGAAATGCTATTTAAATTTCAAATGGACTCAAGTTTTCACAGTTGCCATGTCAATAGATCAAGTTCCTTGAAATACATTTTAAGCGGAGTTTACACAGAGCCGCAGGAGCCCGCATTGACTCCAAGGTCTGCCTTTATTGTGCCTCCAGCAGCGGTAAGTCAATATGGCATATTGAAAGCAGCTCTGCTCCGCTGTCGAGTGAAAGTTAGCAAATTCCCCAGTCTCCTTCCAGTTCTTTTCTTGGGTAGCAGCATGTTTAACTAACTGAAATGGTCTTTTTTTTTTTCTCCTTCTTTCTTCTTCTTTTTGACTTGTTTTGGGAAGGCGGTAATTAGATCAGGCTATCAAACTCATCACACCTTCCAAAATGCCTGTCCAGACAAGGCTGAAAAACCAGTGTGATACAAGGGAAGGTAACAGGAAAACAAGCGGGACTGGGGTGGTGCTGATAAGGGCCGACAGTTGCTTAGTACAGAACAATAGAAAATAAAACTCGGAAAACAAGACCGGCCAGAAGAGTGGTCGTATTTCATTGCAGGAGCTGATAAAGGTTGCAAACCGTAACTCCAGCGGTTCCAGGAACAACATCCTCTGTGAGTGACCTGATCTGACCCTCCCTCCAACTGTTACCCTTGACTAATTGTGGTTCTTCCCTCCCTACCCAAAATATCTCCAAACCCCGTACATGTAGGGCGTGCAGCAGGTGTGGTTTGTGGGCAGAGACTGGGGTTGGGGTTGTCTCCAAATAGAGGTGGGATGGGAGCTCCCAGCATGGCTGGAGGTGACTGCTCCTGGGAAAGGCTCCGGATCTTGTCATTAACTTCCCCAACTGATCCATCAGGGTACGAATGTATGACATAAATGTCATGGGTTAAAACCGCTTGATTTTCCCCCCCTGCTTTTTTCCTGGGGGAATGGTGTGTGGAGCAACGCGTTGTGCTTCTGCGCGCTGTTGTTCATGGCTGACGCTGGAATCAAATGTTGTCTCTGGTGTTCTGGCGTGCGTCTGCATTTCGTGTGTGGGTGCATGCAGTGAGTCCGCAGTGCTGGAAACTGTTGTCTTTGATTTCTACAAGACAYGTTTGAAATGCTTCTGGAGATGTTGTGTGCACTTCCTTCTCCATCATCTGCTCATGCATTAAAAATAGTCATTTCTCCTTGGTATGACTACCATGCAGGTTGTCCCTAGTAAAGATGCTCGTTAACCATTTCTTGCTGGGCATTCCCAATGGATACGTAAATCTGAACGTCCCTATCCGTGGTGAGTGGATGCCAGCAGGTACTTCTGATTTTGAGTTTGACCTGCTTTGATATTTTAAGATGTGGCACCTTGCTAGCTGTCTGCGTTCCTCCTCTTTGCGCTGGTGTAGCATGTGAGGAAGCTGGAGCAGTATGCAAGCTGGAGTCTAGACTTTGAATTTTAAATGCTCTGGTATGAGTTGTTTTGTTTCTGTTTGGATTGCGCCTACCACTTTTATACCCTAGTGTTACCCTGCTAGGATAAATCACTCTTGAGGTGACCACGCATTTCCTGAGACATACTGTTAACTTAAGCAAGCAAACGAATGACCTGGCRAATCGCCGTGTGATGTTGGGCGCTGATGATGGAGCCTTTGATTCTGCAACCCAGTGAATGTTCCTCTCCCTTTTCCAGGGCTCTGGTAAAGCTCTGTGATTGTGGTACCCAAAAAAGGATGGCTAGATTTACATTCTACCAGAAATAAGAGGGTGGCATGGGAGAAACATATGCCTTGATTCCTAAATGGGGAAAATGAAAATATTTAGGAAGGAAAAACAGTTCTGTGACTAATTATTTTTAATTGTTTTCTTTATAAAAAAAGATCAAGATTGTTAGAGTGCTTCTTCCCTTCCAAAACATCTACAAGTGATCAGGCTACCAAACAGACTAATTAGATGTCAAATAGACTTCAGTTCTTAAATTGGTTTAGTTACACAATGCAAAACATCACATTGGGAAGCAGATGGCGTGTCATTTTTAATATGTCTTGTAACTTGCCTGAAACCGCTTCAAAGTTTCCTTAAAGAAAATGTTACTACTACTGACCAAAAGAGATGCCACTGAGTATCTCTCAGCATAACAGCAAGATGTTGGGCCAGTGTCTTGCAAGTACTGTCGGTGCCTTCAGAGGCTTAGAAAGTAGAGGTATCTTTTTAAAGGGGTTTATGTTCAGTGGATAAAGAGCTGGTGCTCTCTCAGAAAATTGGGACCCTTTAAGGTCCCAAAATTGGACACTAAAAAATCAAGGCTATAATATAATTAGTTTTGAAAAATCTTTTTCAGTGCCCAGACTATATAGTTCAATTGGCAAGCCTTTCGGACTCTGCCTTCCTTAGAAATGCCTGTGTTGCACTGGAATGTAAAAGATACGTTGAATAGGAATATGGAGAACCAGAAACCCCGCAGCAGCGGGGGGAACCCTTAGCCTCATTTGCAAAAACATGAAAAYGGCTCAATATCTTGTAACTTGAGTCATTACAGCATTAATAAAAACAGCATTAAGTGCTGCCAGGCTGTTCCATTGCAACCTTAATTACTGAAAGAGTAGGAAATGAGTGTTTGGGTGAAAAACAGGTTTAGGATTGTGGTGGAGATTAAGTAATACCAAAGTGGAGGGAGAGCTGTACTTGAGTGATAAAAACTAGGAGATAACCTCAGTTGTATTTTGAATCCATACCCAAATATGCTTCAGTGGCTTTGGAGGGTGTATTTGTTGCATAGGTAGAAAAGTCTATGAGATGCTGAGAATAGCAATGAAAACAAAGTCGGAAGTAGGTGAAGAGATGAGATTTTTTTTTTATAGGCTCTAGTATGTATAAAAGGTCAGTTTAAGTACCCTCAGGTGATTTAATGCTTGAAGAAACACATCTTCCCATTATAGGTTTCATTAAATATTATTAGAAGAGTATCAGTTTGGGTTGAGGTGAAAATCAGAAAAGATATCCGTATAGGCAAAATAAGGCGGAGGGTTTAATTTCTCTCTAATATTCTTCATTCATACACAGCATTAGTTTCATTACTTAAAATTCATATTTCTAAAGGAAAGTGATAAATGCAAAGGATTAGTTCCAAATTAATATTTTAACCTGTTGTGCAAACTTTCTAAATACCTTCTTCTTTTATCACAAAATAACCTGAAATAGTTAGGAGTCTCCTCCCTCCCTTCCATCCTTCCCTCATAAGCGTCAGGAGGAGCAGGGTAAGCTTTGCCACGGGGCATCCTCTTGTCAAAGATGCTTAATTGCCTCCGAGTCTACTAATCTAATATATGAACAAATACTGAAGCAATTGATTGTCTTGATTTAAAACCCATTTCCCCTCTTTTCTTTCCGCKTCCCCCTCCCCAAATCTTCTTCCGTATTCATCCTGTTGGTGACAGACCATCGGTTGTAAAATTGGGTAATGTATTGACCTTTTCGGGTCRGAAAGCTGTGGCTTGCAGGGTGGGCGCTATTTTAGGAGGGAAGGAGGAGACGGAGGAGTTGGTTTGGACATGTTGRCGGCAGGGGATGCTTTCTGCTGGGATGAGGTGTGATCCAAATCTGCTATTGGATGTGGCCATCCAATTTGGTCATCCCCATGGAGAAAGAGAAAACCAAGCTGGATTACACCTTCCCTGGGCAGGGAAGAGGGGAGCTGGCCCTTTTGAGTTGTTTTCACGCCCTTTAGTCCCCCTGCTGGTAACAGAGTTTATAATTAACCTCATTAATACGGTATACAGGGCCTCAATCAATCTCTGGGTGATTGCTCCCAAGGATATCTTGCTAAGGGACTATACGATAAGCGTGTTTGGCACCAGAACGTGCTGAAGATCTTTGTCCATGGCACTAATTGCTTGTGTCATCCTTCTCCCCGCTGCCAGGTACACATGGTTCTGGAGATTCTCCTGAACAGCAAAGAGTTTCCTTGGAAAGAAGACAACCTTGCCTGTATTTTTGATCATTTTATACAGCAGCGGTCGTTTTTTGGTGCTGCTCAGGGGGAATTGAGGACGTGGAGGGAGTTTGGAGGGGGACCTCCTGTGAACCCAGGGGAGAGCTGGGTGGTTTTGAAAGGTGCTTCTCACCTTTGGGTGCTTTAGAAAAATCTGTTTCTAAAAGAAAAAAAACACCAAACTGAAGGTGTAAAACAAAAGAAGCAAGGAGCAGGATCACTTGCCCTTATTTTTTTCCTTGCTTCCCCAAAACAGGAGTGTATGACAGCGTGGAGCTGCATCAAGGTCATGAAGTTTGCAGAATAGCAACCAGGTAGAGGAGAAAGGAAAAGTGAACACARAAAGACTGAGATTAGTTTGGGGTTCTGGGGGAAAATGGTTGTCCGGGCTGTTTCTGTGGTAGGCTGCATTCTGTTGAGTGCAAATCGAGTCATCTCATTTTATTCAGCTCTTGGCATGACTTTGTTTTTTGGTACCTGGTGGGTTTCATCCTACGTGGCTTTGCAGACCTTTGCACATTTTTACTAAGGATTTCTAGATCTTGGGGAGCACCTTTTAATAATATTGGCAATAGAGTTGCTTTTATTTGCTGCTTTCCTAGACCCTTCACAAGTAGTCCTGGGATCCTTAAGGGTCTGTGCATCAGTAGCTTAAAACTCCTAATCCCTTGAATTATGGTAGTTTTTCAGCTGATGGACTGGGACCTTTTCAACTCTTTTTTTTTTTCTAAGAGGCAGAGCAAGACTGGAAACTTAATTTTGTTGCAAAGGAGTTATGGAAACTTTCAGCACACCCACACTTTTTATCTCGCAATGGGAGTAAAGATGCTGGAGCATTTAAGAGAAATCTGGGGGGGGAGGTGGGTTCTGGGGTGCCTTTGCCAATGGGTGGTTGTGAGTGTTTGCTCCCCTTCCTGGTGACGCTGGATTAATGGCTTCACGCAATCCTGGTGCGAGAAATGCGTTGGAGGAAGAAGGGAGGAGCAACTCTTTTGCCCATCTCRCACATTGAATCCTGCCTTGCTTGTTATTTTAATGACAAATGTTTTACTCATCCTTTTGTTTGCATGGGGGCTGGACTCTAGCAGTAGCCCCTTGACCATACACTCAAATGAACAAGAACGACCTGAGAAATCGGACCTACTGTTGTCTTTCATTCTCAAAGCGATTTTCAGTAACTGTAGTTTTTGTTTGTGCTGCATCTAAAAAAAACCCCTTTTAGCAGCCTCAGTTGGTGGGCTGCAGGAGGATGGGAAGGCCCTGTAACCATTTCCCCCATTTTATTTTCCATAAAGTGCGAGCATTTTAAACAGAAAACCTGACAAGTCATTTCCTATCATGCATTGTAATTATCTATTATAATAGGGAATAAAGGATTAATTAGTTTTCAAGCTGCAGATATGATTTAATTAGTTTTCAAGCTGTATCTGAAACACCTGTCTCGGCAAAATCAAAGTGCTTTCATTTAGGGGGAAAAAAATAGGGGAGAGGGAGAGAAGGAAACAGAGAGTTCAGGGTCGCCGATGTTTGCCGACCCACGGGGTCGCTCCCTGATTTTACACCCTCAGCGAGGTGTGATGCTTTTTTTCTTTTTAACTGTCCAATTTATGACAAGTGTTTAATTGCACTGATATGTGCATGCGTGCTCAAGATGTGTCATCGCCAGTTCATGCCACTACTCCCCAAAATTTAAGAAATTTTGAGTGTCCTCTATAAGATGCATGTGCTGACCCCAGGGAGGTCACGGCAGAGAGGAAAGGACCAAAACCCACTTTTTTTTGTGAAAATCTCAGCTCCAGTCACTTTGCTGGGGGAGGGCAAAGYGGTGGCCATGAAACTCTCCTCTGGTCATCGATTTGGGGACAGTTCAGTACTGAGTGATCARTTTAGGTCAAATGATGTTTTTGCTGTATGTGAGCAGCAGCTGAAGTCTCCGTCACGGGCAGCAGCGTCTTTCCATTGGGATTAAATGTGGTTTGGGAGGAAAACGGGTGTAAAACAGGAGGATTGAGGGGTGGGTTTCACCGTGGCATCACCGCTAGCACCCGGCACTCCGGGATAGCGTGGGAAGATGAACCCCCAGGCTGCGGCTTTGCCGGGGGGCCAGCTCTGCCTATGAGTGAAACTGCATCCTCTCTACTATCTTTCCCTTCCAAAATAATAATAATAATAATAATAATAGTAATAATAATAATAATAGTAATAATAATAGTAATAGCAGCAGCAACAACAACAACAATCTGCAAGAAACTAAGCTGCTTCTCCCCCCCCCAAACCCATATTTCAAGGTCACCCCCTGGAAGAGGTTTCCAAAGGAATGAGAGTTTTGCATCTTAAAGGTGGGAAAAATGGACTATTCCTGAAAAAGGCATTATTTTTTTTTTTGCGGTATCTAAAGATTTTCTTGGCGCATTTTTTTTTCCCTCCATCTCCCTTTCTCCCCACCACTTTTATTTTGAATTCTGCCTTACAAAGCAGCGCTACCTACCCAGCCAGACGCAGGGTGCAGCGTGCTTTCTTCCTGTAGTAGTAGTAAAGGTCACGGTTCCCTGCGGTGGCTTTTTTGGCTGGGTTATTTTTAATTCAGAACAGCCCATCCGCGCTTCTCCTCTCCTTTGCCATCGCATTCGCGTGCGATGGGGTCTGCGGGAGCAGAACAACAAACCGATTGCACTTGAGTTTATTTTCTTGTTGTTATTATTTTGGTGGTTTGGTTTTTTTTTTTTTGGTTTGGGTTTTTTTTTTTTTTTTGGTTTTTTTTTTTTTTTTTTTTTTTTTTTGGAACCGCTGGGGCTCTGCGGTTGGGTTGCGCCTGGTTGCTCGCCAGCAGCTATAAATAGCGTTGTGTACAAGCAAGAAGTGCCTGAATGAGGTTGAGCGGCAGGAAAGGAAAAGCCCCTTTTGGCTTCCAGCTGGCTGCCGGCCAAGCAGCGCATTGCTTCAGCAGATGAGTGTTTTGAGGTAGCGTGGGAAGGAGAGAGCAGTGAGTAAGATGGTCTTTCTCCGGTTAGAGGTGTGTGTGGATGTCTGTGTGTGTGTCTTTTGTTGGGATTTTATTTTATGAATGGCTGCCTGCGGGCAGGGCGGTGCTGCCGGTGGGGGTGCTGCGGTCAGCGAGCGGCTTCCTACCGAGGTTTGATCCCTCGAGGTGTTAATGAGTGAGCCTTGGGATGGACATAGCAGTGAGGATGCTCTGGAGGATCCCTGGCGAGGTGGTGGTGGGTTGGGAAGCAGGTAGGTTCTGGTTGTGATTTTGCCCCTGCTGCTGATGAGTTCAACRTCGGTCAGGTTTCTTCTCCCTTTTTTCTAGTCTGGAAACGTGCCATCGCGTTCGAATTGGGGTGTTGCATGTGTTTATGGGTGTCCCATCTCCAGCGCTTCTCATGACAGGTCGTGATGCTGGTGGGTTTTGGACTTTCGAGCTCAGAAAATGGCAGTGGTCCTTCTGCAACGGGAGGGTGGGACCGTTGTGCACCTCTCCCTTCGCTCCCATCATCTCTGGGGCTGAGCCGCCGGTTGGGTACCCTGAAGGGCACCCATAACCCCAAACCCGCTTCCTTGCACCCAGACTCTTCGTTCCTGGGGGGTGGTGATGATTTCTTGCATTACTCTAGCACTGAGCAGATCCTGGTGCAATTGGGGTGTGCAAATAGACTATAAGGAAACACTCAAAATCGACCCTTGATACATATATTTTTTCCCTTCAATGCATAGATAACTTAATTTTAATCAAGGACTTTGCTTTAGAAGTCTTTTGTCTGTACATATATTAAAAAAAAAAAAAGTGCCTTTAAGTGCTGTATATAGAAGCATGGATTAAATGGCATTGTTACTATTGAATTAAATGAGTTTTTATCAGAACACTTAGAGACACTTTTTCAATAAAAYCTGAATTGGACTGGGTAAAACCTGACTTTCCTCTGTCCAGTTATTTCAGCTCCACTGAAAGGCTTTCTAGGAAGAGCCGCAGCTCAGCCTGGAAAGCCTGCCAGGTTTGTGGGAAGGAAAGGGGATGAGGGGAGAGATTGCTGTTTTTGGCTTTAAGGTTTAAAAGAAAAACAATAAAAAAACCCACCAAATTTCCTTTTTGAGTATAGTCTGAATTTGCTAAATTTTAGTCTGAAACTTGAGTATTTCAGTGAGTTATGAGATACTAAAAACAGGGGCAAGAAGTAGAAATATTTAGGGAATTTATTCTCTCATCCCTCTCCCTGTTATAATTTGTTTGCAAACTCAGTGAGAAGCATTTATGCTAAAAGCCCCACATTATATTCTTTAAGAGGTACAATTAATGATTTACTTAACGAGGTAAGATTTCTTAAAACTTCAAAACTGATGGATTAGCTCCTCAAAAAAGTAAGCAGGACATTAGGGTTCGGCTGATGTGCTGATGAAGACAGCGTTAGTTTTTAATAGCGATGGTAATGAGTTAATGATTRCTTATATGGCAGAACAATATATGCAAATGTTTATGGTTGTCTATGGTGTGTCGTGCTATGAGTTAGCAGTTACTGTAACCATCGCTGCCCAGAATAACCTCAGATCCTGCACAGTCTGCTTCAGAAAAGCCATATACTGTGGGGTTTGGTCTCTTAAGTGTTTTGGGGACTTTCCCTTTTTTTGAAGCTTCCTGCTAATTGTGTTGATCATCCTGCAATACAGATAATGCTTTAATTTAGTAATAAATCAATCTCCCTCTTTTTGGTTTCATAGCTATTCAAATGGTGCATTATATTGCTGGATTATTTTTTTTTTCCTTCTGTAAATGAATAGTCTCAAAATGCAGAAACGGCACTCTGTTTATTTGAACTGTTTAGAGGAAAATTAATTGGGCTATTTTTATGATTGGTCTTTCGTGTCACGGTCTTATTTTTCACTATCTGATTTCTGTAGCTAGAGTAAAAGGACCAGAAAAAAGTCTGCCTCATTTGAATTGCTGATACTTCTTTTGTAGATGTTTAGGTTGGGGTTTTGTAATTTCTGCTTTCGGAGCGGGAGACAGAGAGCTTGTGCAGGGGAACCCGAAATTTGAAGTTTCTTTTGTGCTGTCGGGATATTGCGGCTGCTTTGATCTCCCATGATGAAATGTAAGATGCTGCAAAATGAATTGTTGCTCGAGAGGCCAAGGGGGGCTTTTTTCCCCCCTTAAATTCTTCAGACGGCTGGATCAGAGAGGGATTGTATGCCAACCGTCCCCTGGGCTGCATCAAAAGCAGCGTGGCCAGCAGGTCGAGGGAGGTGATTCTGCCCCTCTGCTCTGCCCTGGTGAGACCCCACCTGCAGTACTGCGTCCAGCTCTGGGGCCCCCAACATAAGAAGGACATGGACCTGTTGGAGCAGGTCCAGAGGAGGGCCATGAAGATGATCAGAGGGCTGCAGCCCCTCTCCTATGAAGACAGGCTGAGAGATTTGGGGTTGTTCAGCCTGGGGAAGAGAAGGCTCCGGGGAGACCTTATTGCAGCCTTCCAGTACCTGCATGGGGCCTAGAAGAAAGCTGGGGAGGGACTTTTTACAAGGGCATGYAGYRATAGGACAAGGGATAATGGCTTTAAGCTGAAGGAGGGTAGATTTAGATTAGCTATAAGGAAGAAATTCTTCCCTGTGAGGGTGGTGAGGCACTGGAACAGGTTGCCCAGAGAAGTTGTGGATACCCCATCCCTGGAAGTGTTCAAGGCCAGGTTGGATGGGGTTTTGAGCAACCTGGTCTAGTGGAAGGTGTCCCTGCCCATGGCAGGGGGGTTGGAAGTAGATGGTCTTTAAAAGGTCCCTTCCAACCCAACCCATTCTATGATTCTATGACCCTCCGGAGGGAGTGGGACAGGGTGGGGGACGCAGGCTGGAAATGCCATTAGGGGAATTTGGGTGACGAAGGTCGGCAGAGCCCTTCCTTAAACCCAAGCGAAGGTTGTGACCCCCAAGTCCTGGTGGGGCACTGTCCCCTTTGAGGCTGCAGGATTGCTCCTGGGTGAAACCGAGACACGGAGGGCTGGCTTTTCCCTTTTCTAAACTAGACAATTTGTTCTGCATGGTGGCGTTTGCTAACCCAGGTCAGAGATCAAATGCCAGGCTGAGCAGGGAGGTTGCAAGCAATAGTTTGGGAAGCCTGTAAAGAAGTCGACATGGGAGCAGCACCTTCAATACCAGGTTTGAAGCCTTCTCCTGAGCTGTGTTTTCTCCTTCTGGTGCTGTCACTCTGTGGGGATGTGGGAGGTTTGTAGTGGTGCTGCTCCGGTTACTCGAGCAAACCCAAATTTAGGGTGGGGGTTTGGTGGCTGGCAATTAGTGACTGCCTGGCCATGTGTGTCTGTCCCCGATTACTTGCAACGCCAAGAAAGCAAGGTGGCTTGAAGCCCTGGAAGGAGACATGGGGCTGATATCTCTGCCCGCACTAAGGAGTGGGCGACTCCTCAAACCCAGCCCTTGCCCAGCCGGGGAAGGGGCTCCCGGCTGTGCTGTCTGCACAGGCAACACTAGAGGAGAAATGGGTGCTGCCGGCACCGTGCCCTGCCTGTGCAGCTGGGAGGAGCGAGCCCATGGCGGCCGGACCCCGCTGTAATTGCGGCCGCGGGTGTATGGTATCCTGTGCTGCCAGGTAAGTCACGTCTCTGGTGATTTTCCTTCCTGTTGTGCCGTGATTTTAAGAAACCTGTTCTTGGCTGATTCCCCCAGGTGGTTTGCTAAAATATATATAAATCTGTGGTCTGCCATCTGGCCAAGTAAGCTTTGCCGAGTGCTGGGGCTGGATCAGAGACTGTGGCCCCATAGTGAGCAGCTCTGGTTTGATATAATCCATTTAAAATGTTGAAAGTTTCTGGTTTTTTTGTTTTTTCCTTTGCGGTTGTCATATAGATTATTTGAAGCAGATAATTATCACCAGCCTGTGGTTCTGTCCCTTTCCTCCCCTCTCCTTGCATGAAGGTCTGTAAGGACTTGAGCTGGGGTGCAAAGGGACTGGCCGCCCCTCCAGCCATTCCCCAGCATCACCATGATGCTGAGCTGCATCGGGAGGTCACTGGAGGAGCCTTTTCTGACAGCCAGACCTTGCTATCCAGGGAAATGCTGTTATCTCTGCGATAAAATGCTGTTTATGTTTTTCTTGGCAAATAGCCTTCTCCCCTTACAGTCACAGCTACTGGAGGAGTTGAATTGTCCTGCACGGGATGGATGCTTTAAGAAGACTGAGCCAAGCGAGGCACTTGGAGCGCTGCTACCCGCTCCCTGTGAACTCCCTCTCCTTAGTGGCCTTTGCTCGTTTGYGGCAGCGTAACTTGTTGATAGGGAAGTGTTGTCCTCTAATAAATGAGAGATAGCGGATAAGGACACGTTAATGGTGGAAGGTGCCGCGTGAGAAGCAAACACCAAAAGCACTTTGGGGACTGTTGGTGGTGTTTCCCTTCCCGTGTGGACTTTGGTGCACTCCTGGGCTGCACAGTTCATGGACAGCGTAAGGGTTGTTAGGAAGTTACTGGTAGCTCTGAGGCTAAAATCTGCTTTGGCTAGTTATGCTACAATACCTCTACATTTTGCACTTTTTTTTTTTTTTTGTAAACTGTATTAAGTGTATTTTCTAGTTAAAACATCTCCCAGCATGACACAGTTTTTAGTGCTCTAAGTACCTAATGCTCATAGTTAGTGAAGAGAGCCAGAAGACCTTCTGCTTGGGGTGATGTCATGTACCCAAGTTTCACTGCTCTAGAAGGGATTCACATCTCCCAGTCCAGCTGAGAAGGTCATGCATCAATGGAGAGAGACCGATCGAAACCACACTGCTTCTTTGAACTGTGGGCAAAACAAAGTACGAGACTTCATGCTTTAACTCCTCCGCTAAGTCAGAAAAAAAGGGGGATGAGAAGATAAGCTTGTTCCCATTAAAAAAGCTTATAGCCATATTGGTTTTATAGCCATTATAGCCATAGTTGAGGGCCACCTCTGCTTCGTCCTGTTGACGAGAGGAAGGATGAAGCAGTCATCAGAGCTCTGGGCATGTGGGAAATCCCGGGTTGATCCCCTGCTCTCTCGCAGGCTTTCCCCTGTGGTCCCTGGTAAGTCGCTTTGCCTTTCGGTGTCCCAGCCCCCAGTCTGTAAGCACAGAAAATGCTGGGAGGCTGAAAATAATGTATCAGGGTTAGTAGGGTACTTAAACTATCAAGTGGAGGTTATGTATGCACCCAGCATGTGCATGCTGAAGTTGTCTCCTGGTTATGCGTACAAGAAATTGCCGTTGTGATAAAACCACATGTGTATAAGGTACTCATTTTCCTAAGTGATCAGGTTGCATCAGTTTGGGTTGGGTTGAAGGACTACGAGGTCATGACAAGTGCATTCACTATGTGAAGAACAAGACGCGTCACCCCCGACCAGCAAATCTCTTCTTTGTTGCTACTGTTATGTACTTCTTGTGTTTACTTACACATACGTGCATTGAAATTATGGAGAGGTTTTTGCAGGGTTATTTCAGGAGCAAAACACCGTAAGTGATCTGGATGCCTGTAGTCACTGGAGAGAGTGGGTTGCAAGCATTACTAGATCATGTTTTCTTTCTCTATTTGAAACTTCGGAGTATGAGATTGTATGGAGTTGTGTTTTTGAGACATGCAAAACAGTGTATTTGAGTGTACAGTGTAATTAGCCTTCTAATTAATGAAAGCCTTGATTTTGACATCCAAAATAGTGTCCCGGTGGTTGGGAAGAATACATATCGATGTGATGGGGTTGCACGGTGTCCCTAATGACTGCACTGAGAACTGCTGGTCCAGGGCACTCCGGCAGAGGTGCCATAGGGATCCCAATGAAATATGGAGGGCAGGGATGCTTGCCATTAGGAGAATGAAGTAGGCACACTGCCATGGAGATAGAGGTTAAATCACTGTGGCCTAATGCAGATTGGCACTAAACCTTGCCAAATTAAATGTTCAACCTTTCCTCTGTCAGAGGTTGCATTAACGAATGGTGTAATTAAGAAAAAACCAGTAATTTTACTCCGAGAGAGAGTTGAGAGGGGTCTTGTACCTTGAGTTGCAAGAGTGAATAATGCGAATGTCTGTCGAATTCGAGTGTTCATACTAACAGGTTTTTACCAAAAATGAGTCAGTAGGGAGAATTAATTCTAGTGCTAAGCAGAAGTTCCTGCTGCAAAATACYGTGGCCTAAAGAAGTGGAGAAGATAGAGTATGGTTAAAAGGAAAGGTAAAAACGCTCTTTTCATTAGTGAGGTGTTGATGATAATTGGCTGTTCGGTGGTTGCTTTAGCTGTGTCTAATGGGCATAGGTTCAGACTATGCCTTCTTGTTATTTGTTTTTATAAACTATAACAAAAAAACCACTGTTTTTTAGCAGTTGAGCCATTGAAACTAGATTTTGGATTTACTTGTTTCTTTGGTTCCGCATCATTCATTCACACCAGTGAAGTCTGCTGGTCTGGGGAGGGCAGGAGCTCCACAGGAGCAATCGTGCTGATGTGGTGGCCCAGACCTTCACTGGATTTTATGTTCCTCCTGATGATGCTATTTTTATTTTTTTGAAAACTCCTTTCTGCTGTAGCTATTCAGTGTCATCTCGGCAAGCTGTGCAAAACCGAGCGCCTTGGTTGCAATGACTTTGCAATGCTGGAAGGAAACGGTTTGGTTTTTGTGTTGAGTACCTGATCTGCCTGCTGAGAAAACAGAGCTGTCCCATCGCAACTGATACTTTCCACGGTGGAAATAGCACACGTGTGCGCGTGGGGATATGGAGGAGAACACCCATTTTCTTGGGCTGAAGGAGCAGTGTAGACCCAGTGGAGGTGGCATTCTGCTAGTGGGGTTACAGTCAGCCGGTCTGCAAGAAATCTTCAAGTGGAGTGAGACTCCCAGGAGCCGCGTAGTTGCTGATAATCAAGCCCAGGCTCCGTGAAGATGGTCTCAGCAGCTGTGCTGGTACTTTCATCTTTCCAAGATGACCCGAGCACTGTCACGGTTGTTCAGGTATCACGAAAAATCCCCGGTTTAATGGCATGGTCCTGACGGCTGCARCATCAACCCGAGCTCTGCCAGGAACAGCCCCAGTGGGTGTTGTTTGACTTGACAGATTGAAGGTGCTCGTTCAATTAATGCTGTATCATGGTTCGCTTTCAGTAACGCAGGAGGTGTCAGCAGTTTTGTTTACCAGCCTCTCTGCTCTCCTGGTTTAAGTCATTCCTGACAAAAGGAAGTTTAAATGCTTGCATTGATTCCTGGCTCTGCACTGCAAAATATCCGCACGTGGCAAAGACGCGGAGATTTTTCAAAGCAGCCTAAAGGATTTAAAGTGCTTTTAACATCTCAGGCACTGAGCTCCCAGGTCTTGGACCACTGCTTTTAAGCGTCCGTAAGTCACAAATAGATTTAGAAGATGAAATGCTAGAGGCTATTAGTTCTCTGAGCGCATACTTTAGTTACTATTTCTTTTGAGGAGAGCACGCTTACTAAATTTACCCTTTGTAACATTTAGAGATTGATATTCACAGATTTGGCCTTTCTAAAAAGCATGTTGGGTTTTGTAAAGAATATTATGGCTTAGAAGCAAGATTTCTGGAGACTTTTTCGTAAGTCTCCTCCCTATCACTGAATAAACTACCCAAAAATATAGTCCTTAACAATTTAATGTGTGATACATGTAAAAAACTGAGATGCTTTTTAGTTTTCAAGTAAAAGCTTGAAAATAGTGGGGGAAGGTTGTGTTTGGGTTTGTGGTGGTTTTTTTT